>ONZH01022174.1:0-22147 GCA_900303285.1 Rhinella marina | reverse complement strand
TTCAGGTTCTGTTGAACCTGTTGAGGAACGTGTCCCTGGCGATGGCATCCTTAATGGGCTCAGACACTTGAGGCTCATTGGGTAAACACAGGGGCATTTCTTTCGTCCGGTCATGAGCTCGTATGGTGTGATACCGGACTCGATGCCTCTGTGCTCGGGATACCCATCAGCACTGCAGGAAGGGATGTCACCCATGAGGACCCCCTCTCCAACAGTGCTTTACCCAGCCATGTTTTGAGGGTTCGATTCATTCGCTCCACGATGCCCGCCGACTGCGGGTGGTAAGGGACATGAAACCTCTGCTTTATGTCCAGAAGTCCACAAAGTGCTTTCATGACCTTACCCGTGAAGTGGGTCCCTCTGTCGGATTCTATCACTCTGGGAATACCCCATCGTGATAGAACCTGTTCCCAGAGGACCCGGGCAGTCGTGGTAGCTGAATCATTGACTGTGGGGATGGCTTCTACCCACTTGGAGAAGACGTCCACCACCACCAGCGCGTAACGGCAGTTACGGCTTCCTAGCGGCAATGGTCCAATGTAATCGATCTGTATTGCAGACCATGGACCTTCTGCTGGCGGAACCCTCTGTAACACTGGCTTCAGGGCAGAAGCCCTTGGGTTCACCTGGGCACACACCAGGCACTGCTGAGTGACTTCCTCTACCGTGTTGGACATCCCTGACCAGTATAATTTGTCCTTCAAGAGGGACAAGAGCTTATCCCGGCCAAGGTGTCCGAACAACTGGTGATTGAGTCTCGTCAGCTCTGCTTGCAGATGCTGCGGGACTACGGGGTAGAGGAAGAGCTGCGTACCGGTATCATGGCACAGAATCCCCTGTAACCTTACCCAGGGATGCTGTGGAGCTGTGATGTGTGTCATCAGAAGAGGATCTTTTGCCTGTTCCTCCTCAAATGACACAGGGCCATCCTTGAGTGCATGTTTGCCTTACTGCAATCCGGCAAGTTGGGATTTGTTCAATGCCAGGTTCCCGAAGGACCCCCGACACTGCTGCCATCTTAGCCAATTCGTCTGCCTTGTTGTTCCCCATGATTAGAGGTTGGTCTCCTCTCTGGTGTGCTGGACTTTGATGATAGCTGCCTCCGCAGGATGTGCCATACCCCATTCCCACAATTCCTGTAGGACCGTCACGTGGGCCAGAGGTTTGTTCTGGCTGTCCACAAACCCTCGCCTCTTCCAGGTGTCCAGGTGCAGCGTGAGGGATCGAACCACATATGAGCTGTCGCTATATATTGTTCGATTCCCTGGAGCTGAAGGAGGAGGGCCTCCTTGACAGCCTCCAGTTCCGCCCGTTGTGCTGACAGATGACCCGGCAACCTGACGAGACTTTGAGTGCCTGTGGTTTCATCCAGCACCGCAAACCCTGTCACATAGGTGCCATCCAGACAGAAACGAGAGCCATCAACAAAGATGACCCTGTCTTGTGGATGAATGACAGTCCTGAACATTTGAGGTGCTGGATCTTGTGACGGTTGTCCACAGTCATGTTCAGTCCCGGCCATATTCAATAGCTGAGACAGAACATACTTTGCCTTGTGGTCCACTTTCAGATTCCGGCCACTGAGGTCCATGATCCACCTCCCGAATCTCTGTTGGGAGACTCCAGGGAGTGTGTCTCGAAGCAAAAGGACCAAAGGGGAATGCGGAGTCTGTAAAGTGAGGGGTTTGAAGCCTACAATATGCTCGGTAGCTTTTACCGCATAGTGTATGGCTGCCAGTTGTTTGGCACATTCGTCGAACCCTCGTTCGACCGGCGAGAGGAGCCTGGAAAAATATCCTAAGGGTCTATTGTCGTGTCCTATCTGTTGGAGAAGGACAACCGAAATAGACTCCGTCCCAGCATACGCCTGTATGGCCATTTCCCCATCGGGGTTTGGTGTGGCCAACACAGGGGCAGATGAGAGGTCTCTTTTCAGAATTGAAAAGGCCTCTTCCTGGAGTTCAGACCAACCCTTGAGTGAGGGTTCTTCTCCTCTGAGGAGTTCATAGAGGGGTTTTGCTTTGGCAGCAAATCCTCTAAAACTCCCTCATGAAATTGCCACTCCAGGAACTTCCGTAAGTCCTGCAGAGTACCGGGCCGAGGTAACTTCACCATGGCTTCCACTCGGGCTGCCATGATCCCTTTGGTTCCAAAAGAAATCTGGACCCCAAGGAAAGTCACCTCAGTCCTGGCCAAATTTGCCTTATGTGGACTCAGTTTGAGTCCAGATTGTGCTAGGAGTCCCAACAGCTCCCTTAACAGAACCAGGTGCTCTTCCATGGTTTCCGTGTGCAGGAGCACGTCATCCACATATTGCAAGAGACATTCCGGCCGAGAAAACACACTCAGCACTGCCGCCAATGCCTGATGAAAATATGTAGGACTGCTATGGAACCCCTGGGGGAGTACATTGAACATGTACTGCTTATCCCCTACTGTGAAGGCAAATTTGTACCTACATCCTTCCGTGAGTTCAATGGAGAAGAACCCGTTGGCGACATCAATGGTCGAAAATATGCGGCTTTTGCCACTTATTCTCGCCATTATGTCGGGAGTCTGGGCGACAACAGGGGCTGACATCGGGGTGTATTTATTCAGGACTCTGAGATCAATGGTGAGCCTGAACGCATCAGTACCCTTCTTCTTTACTGGCCATAGGGGGTTGTTGCACTTGGAATTACCCTCTATGACCACGCCCCTCGCAGCCAAATCCTGGACCGTTTCCAGTATTGACTGGTTGGCTTCTGGCGGGAAGCGATATTGTCGTTGAGGTGGTGGGTCCGGTCCTTGGATATCCACCTGAACGCCAATCAATCTTCCGCAGTCGTTCTTGCTTTGGGCCCACAGATCCGGATGCTCGTACACAATGGATTCGAGGTCTACATTGTGCGAGATCTCTGGCCACTTGTGTTCGAGAACATCCACCATGTTCTCCACTGCTGGCAAGGGTGGTCCCAGACACTGGCGTTGTATAACACACACCTTGGATTGTCTGGGGCCCTTCCAGACAATGCAATTTGCCAAATCAAGGATCCATCCGTTCTGGGTCATTACATCAGTTCCGATGATGTTGTCGGAACCGGGGTAATACCACATCGGGATCTTGAGGGTCATGTATTTGGCAACCTGCACTGTCACCTCTTCGATCCTGTGGGCCTTTACCCCCCCTTGTTGGTGATCAAATCCGATCACCCAACACTGAGGGCTCTTGGGGTGCAAATCATGTTCGACGTTGGTGATAGAAATTTCCGCACCTGTGTCAAGCATGATTTGCGTTTCCTGTTCCTTTATTTTGGCTTTTATATGGGGTCTCCCCGAAGAATCCAGTATGACAGGACATACTGGCGCCAAATCTTTAGGGATCCCTTCCCTTCATTCCAAATCGACCAGACTCCCAGTAGGTACCTGTGTGGTACATACTGCCACTTGTGGTTTTGTGGAATCTTTAGATTCCACAACCGCTTTGTCTTTTTCTGGGATATTTACAATGGCCACACATTTGGGTGTCTGGCCTTGTAAGTAACCCTGGCTCCTATCTGCCTGCTCTCCCCCTGTTCTGGTATAATTAGGTTTCGACTTGAAACCATTATTATTGCCAGATTTCTCAGGGTAGCGGATGCGTACCAGTTGAGGACAGTTCCTCTTCATGTGTCCGAACTGTAGACACTGGTAGCATCGGATGCTCCCTGTCCTTTCCAAGGGTGGAGCCGTGGGGTGCACAAATGAATTTGGTCTAGCATGGCGTACACGTTCATCTTGCGATTTAACGTGTACAGGTACATGCTCCCTCACTTTCACGGACTTTTTACTGTGCAGTATATCTTGCCTACACTGCTCAATAATCATGGCCGCGTCCGTGAGTGATGGCTCCCTAGCTGCACTCAGCCGGATTGCAGTGTCAAGGTATGGGAACTTCTCCACAAACATGCGGATCATGCCTTGTGGGACTCCTATACCTTGATCCATGGTTACCTTCCTGTACATGGCTTCAAACCTACTACACAACGACAAAGGCTCGTCGTGTATAGTAGGCTTGAACTTTGTCAAGATTTCCGGAGTAACGTCCCCATGACCTGTTGCCAATTTCATGAGTAAGGACAGACGATCCTCCTCATCATGAAACCGCCCATTCCTGGGTTCCGTTCTCCCCGTTGCCTCATACCTTTGGTTAAGGTGTGTCGGCAACCACAGCTTAAACAGCTCCATGCGATGTTGAGGAGCCACCGAATATTTATTACAGTGGCCCTCAAACATATCGCATGCCGTAAACGGATCTACAGTGGGATCATATTTCGGGATCTCCTTGCAGATCCGTAACAGGAAATTTATCCTTTCCATGTTGCCATGATTGGGATAATTTTCCTCCGGCCATTCCGGACGATATGGAGGACTGGAAGAGGTGTATTCTGGTTCCCACCTACTTTCATATCCTCCACTGCTGTCCTGACCCTGGAAGCGGTTGCTATGTCTATACTCCGTCGGAGTAGGAGTAAAGCGTAGCCTCCGTTCCACCTGTCCTCCCGTATCTGAAGCCCCGGATCTGTGATCCGTATGAGACGTGGCCTCCGTTGCCATCGCCTCCCCCTGTGCCGTTCCCGAAACACAAACCTGTTTCGTAGGCAAGGGTAACCTGCTCTCAGTACCAAGCCGTGACAGATTACTGATAACCTGCTGCAAATCCGCAATGGTTTGCGTCTTTGCAGCCAAATCCTCTCTAAGAGAGTTAGCCAGCGCATCCATGGATGCGGCTCTGTTTTTAAACTGATTTATCTCAGTGTATAGCCGGAGGAGCTCCCTGTCCATGTCGGAATAATAGCTCTCCTTCTCCGAGAGTCTAGATTCCAACACACAGATTTCTCTACCCCTCTCGGCTGTACACTGGGTCCCTTCTTCTAGTTGAGTCTCAAGTGTGGCTATGTGCTTAGAATTGTCTACACAGCACTGGCAGTGGAAGTTCTCCGGTGTGGAGACCTTCCCTGTCTGTGCTGCATTTACTGTCTCCACGTGTTGTGGCTTCCAGATGCTGTCCTCAAAAGTGTGAACTAATTTGGCCAGCATCTGGAGGCGTTTTGTGGTTTTGTGAAAGATGCTTTTGCTTATGCACACTTTGTCGTGTGCATAGGCTTGGTCTAACAAAGCAGACCAAAGCATCTCCGTGGACTTGTATGAGGTGGGGAGTATGGGGTGAAATGTGCTGTTTTTGCTTAAGTGCTGCAGTGTGGCAAAGGTCATACTCACTTTTTCGGTGGCCATTCTGCGTGGAGTCGTCTGCGTCCTTCTAGTTTCGGAACTTCTTTTTCCCGTCCAGCCGGAGACCTTCACCCGTCTACGCTGCTTGGAAAAAGATCCTCTTCCTCCGGAACGCCTGCCGTCGACTCTTCTGGATCCACCCGAAGCGTGAATTGACTCTCGCCGGTCAGTCGTGCAAGGGAATAAAAACACGTTACTTTTAGGTTCGCTGTTTGTGGACGCTTCCTGTGCAAACTGCCACCCACACCTGTGTTATCCGTCCAACTTCAAGGTCGAGGAGCACAATATAGCACGACACTGCACCGTGTCCCTCCGCTATTTGTCCGCTCCCTATCCGCCTATCTTAGTTGACGCGATAACACAATTGTGGCGCGTTTTCACAGAACAACAGTCCACAACCAGTTCGGGCTGGCTCGCCAAATGTTAAAGGGTTAATTAATTAATAATATTTTGTGGAATATTATTAATTAATATTCATAAATAGGCGTAACCGGCTGACGCTAGCTCCACCTATTTATTTCCCACACTGTTCTATTCCCTTCACGCTACGACTACTTTATACTGTAGCGACGGCTATGAAAACCACGTACACTGTATTTTAAACAATAAAAGGCTTTATTAAACAAAACAATGTCTACCGTCTAATTCTTAGGACTATATCTATATATATTTATATCAACGTATATAAATATATATACATATATATCCGCATACAATACAATATTATACACTGACTACACTACACACTCCCACTAGCAATTCCACCCAAAATAACTAGATAATACACACGCTCATAATATATACAGTTAGCAGCCCACCCTCACCTACACTATACTGTCCCTGGGAAAGGGTTAAATAACAGTAGAGGATAATGAGGGATATTGCTGGGGTAATGCAGGGCTGGATTACAGGGGTACCATAGGGCAGGGGTGCAGGGAGGTATGGCAGGGGTTAAATGGACAGGGACACTGGCAGGGCAGCAGGGGTTAGCCCAGGTCCACAGGGCAAGGGTACAGGGGTTACTGCAGGACGGCAGGGATTGGGACATGGCAGAGCAACAGGGCAAGGCAGGGGTCACCAGTGGAGGTATGGCAGGGCAGCAGGGGTTAAGTAAGGGCAACAGGGCAAGGCAGGGGTCACCAGTGGAGGTATGGCAGGGCAGCAGGGGTTAAGTAAGGGCAACAGGGCAAGGCAGGGGTCACCAGTGGAGGTATGGCAGGGCAGCAGGGGTTAAGTAAGGGCAACAGGGCACAGGGGCACCAAAGGGGTTAACAAGGGAAATCAAGGGGTCATTGGTGGTTCAGTGGAACCAGAGGTACTCAGCCAATCCTTTTGGGGGTAACTGCTCGTCTCCAGGGGGGGCTCGTCGTCCAGGGGATCCAGGGGATGATTCTGACTTGCTCGTCGTCCAGGGGATGATTCTGACTTGGGAGGCACGGCTCAACTGATGAGCACAGGGCGATCGGGGTTTTTAAACCCGATCGCCCGCGCTCCCGTGTTCCCGTGCTGCCGGTGTGCGCGCTTGCGAGCGCACGCCGGCAGCCCTGTGCGCACGTGGTCTGGCGCAGTGAAATGACGTCACTGCGCCATCACGAGCGCACAGGAATTCACAGGCGGAGGATCTCTTTGATCCTCCTGCCTGTGAATCACCCTCGTATCTCCGGCGCTGTAATTACAGCGCCGGAGGAGGGAGGAGGACAGTGACAGGGAAACCTTTTGTTTCCCTGTCTTGTTAATCACCCCCAGCAGCGCTGAGGGTAATTACCAGAAGGGACAGAAGATCGATATGATCTTCTGTCCCTTTGAAGTACATGAGACTGGACCAGTCATCAGGTCTCCATCTGTCCCCAGCAGATGGGTGATTGTCCATCTGCTGGGGGCTATGGGGGGGGGGGGGGCACCCGGCTGGGAATCATGCACATGTATCTATATACATTTGGGGAATATTATATACATATATATATATATATATATATATATATATATATATACACACACATCTGGGGCATATATACATACATCTATATGTATCAGGCACATTGGGACTGATGGGGCATGAATGGGGGCACATAAAGGGGACTGTGGGGCCATCTGAGGCCCAAACATGCATATGGGGCCAGAGACCCCAACGTGGGGTCATATATATATATACACATATATATATATGCATGCCTGATTAAAGGGGCATGCATGCATATACATATATATATACATACATTACAGGGCCAACACTTCCTTCTACACAACGAGAGAGCATAAACAAATCACAATCCAAGAGCAAGTCCAAAATACAGGCCAGGGTCAAACACAGGAGAGTAGAAGGTACCAAATCAGCAGGCTGAAGACGAAGTCCAAGATACTTAGGCGTCGACTGCCTAGCAGAGTTAGAAGTGTGAGTAGGGTTAGCAAGAGACTAGGCGTCGACTGGTTAACACAGCCAAATTCACACTGAGTGTACGAACTCTGACAGTAGTTTTACAAAAGCTGGAGAGCCGCAGGTTGAGCATCCATACTCTATTTGAGCATCTCAGCCCTGTACAGAAAAAAGCTTTCCATATTTGTAATTATGACCAATTTAAAAATTAATTTTCGCTCAAAAAGAGTATAATGCAATCATTTTAAAAATGCCCCCAAAGGTTTATATAACCTATAAACTGTTGCTTTTTCATAATAAGATTTTTCCCTGGTAGTAGCTTCAAACTGTTCAATAAGTTATGTTTCGTAGTAAGATTTTTTTTTATCTATGCTATGCTTACACCCCCACACAATGTTTCTCTGGAAAAGAGACATCTAGGCAGCTAGTCTCCTTTCAAAAAAGAAATAATGTACCAGGAACCCCGGTCTTTCTGAGTAACTACTCTTTAGCACAGCTGAGCAAAGAAAACTTGCTTGGCTGCCTGAGAGGTCTTGGTTGGGGTACAATTAGCTTTTCTTATGGAGGGTGCCAAGTATTTTTTCTCTCTCTATCTATATCCCCCCCAAACCCCTCCACCTCCAACTTTCAGGGCAATTTGATTCAGGAGAGTCAGTTCGTAACCAAATCATTTTTTTTCAAAATTCGTTAATTAAAATATTTATTGAAAGCTAACAGCATTTAACCCCCTTCCCGAGCACCCAACATAAATTTGTGTCAGCGGTCAGGCATTTAAAAATGGCGCCAGCTCATGAGCGGAGTGGGCATCATAGCTGCTGGGTGCCTGCTGTTTTAAACCCTCACACAGCTCCATACACATAAAAATAAAAAGTCAGGGTCCAAATATTGCAGTTTTTTTCCAAAACGTTTTGAATTTTTTTCGGTATTAAAACACAAGAAAAACTACACATGTGGGGTATTGTAATTATAATGACCCAGAGAATAAAAGTAACAAGTAAATTTTACCGCATAAGAAAAAGTGTAAAAATATTTCCACACCATTTGGAATTTTTTACCTGCTTCTGACCACATTGTATGCTACTGCAAATGGTGCCATTAAAAAGCACATCTTGTCCCACAAAAAAATAAGCTATCATACGGCTATGTGAATGTAAAAATTTTAAAAAGTTATTGCTTTGGGAGTGCTGGGAGTAAAAAATGAGAACAGAAAAACGGAAATCACCCAGTCTTGAAAGGGTTAATAGATTTCTCTAACGTTAATTAAAAAAACACCTTGAACCAATGACTTTTTTTCATTTCCCACTCCTTTAGGAATTGCAGTGTCAAATGGACATATCTGGAAACAGCAGAGACGATTTACCTTGATGACCTTAAGGAATCTTGGATTAGGAAAACATGGATTGGAGTCACGAATACAGGAAGAAGCTCAGGGTCTTGTGGAGGTCTTAGCAACCCAGAATGGTACTTAACAATTTTTTAAAAAAATCAAATCAGTTTCATTTCTGTACTCAAGGTATGGCTAGAGGCTATTTTTTTATTAAGTTTAAGAAACAAAATGCAGAGTAATGTAGACACATGTATACCATACCTTCAGTGATTGACTTAAAAACCTCTGAAAATGCTGGATTGGGTTGAAGCAATTGTTCATAAAGAACTTAAAAAGTTTCAAATTTGGTAGTAAGTGTCGTAGTCATTCTCCCAGACCACATTCAGAGTCAAAAATCACTTCAAATACACAGAAGATTAGGTTCCAAGGGACCAAAGGTGCCTCAGAAGAAAAACAAGGACTCTGGTGCTCATTCAGTTGAAATAAAATCCTGCTTTATTGGTTCCAAAACATAATGTGTTTTGGGGACACAGCCCTTTCTTCAGATGTATATGAATATATACTTCTGAAGAAGGGGCTGTGTTCCTAAAATGCACTGATTGGGAACTAATAAAGCAACTGGATGAGCGCTGGAGTTCTTGTTTTTCTTCTGAGGCACATTTGGTCCTCTGGAAACTAATCTTCTGTAGTCTACACATCTGGATAACTCCATAGACGATCACTGGACACCTGCTGCTATACTTCTTCCAGTTAACATACCTACACTTATATAGTGGTTGTGACTTATCACAGCCCCAAAAGGTGGGAGCAATATCTATGTAGCAAGCTCCTTTGACGCCAAATATTAGTAGTCAAATACACTACCTGGTACCTGAAACATGAACTACAGGGTGATCCCCCAACTTAAGTCACTTTGAACATTATATAGCACCACTTATCAAAGGAGCAGCCTTGGAGTCGCGGGCTTTCACCCTTCTTTCCCTTGGATTTGTTTTTTGTTTTTTTTTTTTATAACATTGCTTGTGAAGAAGGGGGACAGTGTTGCCAAATATGTTGGATCACTTTCCCCAAATGTTGTCCAAGTGTCTGATTACCCATGCCATCTTATTTAAGTTTGATGACCTTGTGTTGTCGTATTACAGCTTTCAACCACAGCCCTAATAGTTACCCTCTTGAACTTAAAACATCTGCCTTTCCCAAGACAGGTTAAATATCTTTGTCTAGTGGGTCAGAGTCTGGGACAGTTAACCTACATGTTCAATTATGTTAACTTTTTGATGGTTTAGTTTGGAACAAATTGTTTAAAAGGTAAATAAATTAGAAAAAAACAGAAAATGCACCGAGGGTGTAAAATCAAGTTTTTAATCTAAAATTAAAGATGAACATTCTATGATGTTTACACATGGGGCATGGGGCAGAGTAGATGGAGACTTGAATCACTGTGTACAGTCATGGCCAAAAGTTTTGAGAATGATACAAATATTAATTTTTACAAAGTCTACTGCTTCAGTTTTTATAATGGCAATTTGCATATACTCCAGAATGTTATAAAGAGTGATCAGCTTAACAGCAATTACTTGCAAAGTCAATATTTGCCTAGAAAATGAACTTTATCCCCCAAAACACATTTCAACATCATTACAGCCTTGCCTTAAAAGGACCAGCTAACATCGTTTCAGTGATTGCTCCATTAACACAGGTGTGGGTGTTGATGAGGACAGGGCTGGAGATCAATCTGTCATGATTAAGTAAGAATGACACCACTGGACACTTTAAAAGGAGGCTGGTGCTTGGCATCATTGTTTCTCTTCTGTTAACCATGGTTATCTCTAAAGAAACACATGCAGTCATCATTGCACTGTACAAAAATGGCCTAACAGGGAAGAGTATCGCAGCTAGAAAGATTGCACCTCAGTCAACAATCTATCGCATCATCAAGAACTTCAAGGAGAGAGGTTCCATTGTTGCCAAAAAGGCTCCAGGGCGCCCAAGAAAGACCAGCAAGCGCCAGGACCGTCTCTTAAAAGTGTTTCAGCTGCGGGATCGGGCTACCAGCAGTGCAGAGCTTGCTCAGGAATGGCAGCAGGCAGGTGTGAGTGCATCTGCACGCACTGTGAGGCGGAGACTCTTGGAGCAAGGCCTGGTCTCAAGGAGGGCAGCAAAGAAGCCACCTCTCTCCAGAAAAAACATCAGGGACAGACTGATATTCTGCAAAAGGTACAGGGAGTGGACTGCTGAGGACTGGGGTAAAGTCATTTTCTCTGATGAATCCCCTTTTCGATTGTTTGGGACATCTGGAAAACAGCTTATTCGGAGAAGACGAGGTGAGCGCTACCACCAGTCTTGTCTCATGCCAACTGTAAAGCATCCTGAAACCATTCATGTGTGGGGTTGCTTCTCAGCCAAGGGAATCGGCTCTCTCACAGTCCTGCCTAAAAACACAGCCATGAATAAAGAATGGTACCAGAATGTCCTCCGAGAGCAACTTCTCCCAACCGTCCAAGAGCAGTTTGGCGATCAACAATGCCTTTTCCAGCATGATGGAGCACCTTGCCATAAAGCAAAGGTGATAACTAAATGGCTCAGGGAACAAAACATAGAGATTTTGGGTCCATGGCCTGGAAACTCCCCAGATCTTAATCCCATTGAGAACTTGTGGTCAATCATCAAGAGACGGGTGGACAAACAAAAACCTACAAATTCTGACAAAATGCAAGCATTGATTGTGCAAGAATGGACTGCTATCAGTCAGGATTTGGTCCAGAAGTTGATTGAGAGCATGCCAGGGAGAATTGCAGAGGTCCTGAAGAAGAAGGGTCAACACTGCAAATATTGACTTGCTGCATTAACTCATTCTAACTGTCAATATAAGCTTTTGTTACTCATAATATGATTGCAATTATATTTCTGTATGTGATAAAAACATCTGACAAACACACATAAAAACCAGAGGGCAGCAGATCATGTGAAAATATAATATTTGTGTCATTCTCAAAACTTTTGGCCATTACTGTAATACTTTACTTCCTCCCTGCTGTCAAAGACAACTGAATATCATATAGTGTTCTTAGTTTCTATCACTTGCAAACTGCACCATGAGTATGCAGAGACTTTAATTACTGTAGTCCTTTACTTCCTGCCTGCTGAGAAACACAGCTAAAATAACATGAATATCTTACTCAGGAATTTACAAGCAGTCTGGTTATCTGTAGAGGAAACTTGCTACCTAATAAAGTTGTGATTACAACAGCATCAGCACTGATTCAAGCAGGCATTTCAGAGTACTATCAGAAGAGAACTATCAGACAGGAAAGGAGGGAGAAAATGGCAAGTTTAATGTAAGCTATTATGCTTGTAGAAACAGTGACTATAACCAGTACAGCTCCATATCTAAATAGCATTCTTTTGTTCTTCATATCCTCAGGACATAGGATTTTAGCTTAAAGGCTATGTACACGTTCGGGGCAATTTTTTTATGATTGCATTTTACTCATTTGGGGATAAAAATAATTTTTTAAAATTCAAAATATTGAGCCATTCTGTCACAAGAGATTAACTGTTTTTCCATCTGTGTGCATCCTACTGTCAGGATCAGTGGATGTGGATCCACTGTCACGAGAATGTCTTCCCCTAAGGGCGTTGTCTGAGTGTACCTCCCGTTCTTCACAGTACCCCTGATGGTGGGGATAGGCTTTCCCGAGGAGGTACACCAGGTCGCTACCTCTTGGGGTGAGACAATACTCGTGACAGCTGGCCAGACGGACAGAGTACTAAGGTGCAAAACACCAGAGAGACAGATACGCAGGACAGACACACACCAAGGGAGGAGATGTGGAAGGATGGCTGGAGTCAGCAATGCACTGGAAGCAGACCGGAGAGGATCAGCCAGGGGCGGGAATCAGGAACAGGAACCACGAACAGGAGCCAGGAACGGAAGCCAGGTACTGGATAGTAGTGTTCAAACAACAGCAGGACTAGGGCAATGTTCGCACTACAGCAGGGCTAGAGCGGTGTTCACACTTCAGCAGGCCAAGACAGTGTTCACTCTATAGTAGGACTAGAGCGGTGTTCACACTACAGCAGGACTAAGGCAATACGGGAACCTTCGCAAGTCAGGATGACTTATAACGCTCAGGCAAGGAGTAAGTGTCCAAGGAGGACTTATATAGTTTCAGACAGGAGGAAAGGGGAGGAACCAATTAAGGAGCTGACCTAATAAAATGCAGCACATGGAGCCCAGGGCAAAAGAGAACAAGACTTCACACTGACCAAGCAACAAACATCACGGCAGCAAAGAGCGAGAACGCCGGCCGCAGCGGTAAGTACGAGTGCGCCGCCTGGGACCCCCGGGAGGCGTTACACCTACTTTCACTTTGTGCTAGTCATCTAATAACCCTTATCTCTAAATTACTAAGAGGTCATAAACATTTATTTAAACACTTATTATTTTAGGTCATAATAAGTACAATGCACTCATAAAACAAAATCTCCCCAACAGTGTACATAGTCTTTAAAGTAGGAATGCATATAAAAAAATATTCTCATGTCAAGATAGAGCCAAGGTCAGCTAACAAGGAAATACCTGTATAATTGGAACTTGGACTCAACAACAAAACCTTACAGTTGTAAATAAATGGAGTAACACACTAATAGGGCAGATACTTTCACAATAGTTTTTGTGAAAAAAAATCTGGGTAAGACTACTTTCACACAAACGTCCGTATGGCAAAACGGACAAGAATATATTTTTTTTGCGGGCCGTTCTGGACATACGGATACGCCAGCACACAGTGTGCTGTCAGTATTTTTTGCGGACCCATAGAAATGAATGGGTCCACATTTTTTCTGCAAAAAATGCGGATCGGAGCCCGCAAAAAATACTCTTGTGTGAAAGAGGCCTAACTCATATTACTAGTCTGATAATTCTGTGCATTGATTGACAGCAATCTCAATTCTGAATCTTTACCATGTCAATCAGAAATGCCAAAGGGCCAAAACAGTGGAAGCACTGCAGTGAGAAGACTCAGAAATCAACATTCCTGCCATTCTTTTCAATAGCATAGCGCTAATGTGCCCCTCATTTTCAAGATAAGAAAGTATCCCACAAATTCCCATGATTTGACACATACTGTATAATATCATGTCAAACATTAGGTTAAAATGAAAAAAACACATAATTGTCCAGAATATATTGTAGATTTGTCTAGAATGTTGCCAAGCACAAGACCTTAATGGCTTTCTTCATTACATAGGTAAACCCATTGATGCATCAAACTTTATTGTACATTCTGTTGCAAATGTCATCTCTGCCGTTGTGTTTGGACATCGTTTCTCCATTGATGATCCAACTTTCCAAAAGTTGGTAGCAGCAAATCAAGAGCTCATGGATAATTTGGGCTCTATGTGGGCAATAGTAAGTAAATTTATCTATCTAGAATTATCAATTTTCCTATAAGTGGCTAAACCTCATGTAAAGATGTGACATCAGCATGTAGTGCAGTGATGGTCATCTCAACTGCCAAAGGAATATCAACCACTAGAGCATAAGTTAAACCTATACACCCCTGAGCCAGAAAAATGAATTAGGCATACCTCCTATCCAAGCAAATGCAGCACAAGACAAACTATGTACCGAAAATATATTATACTTTAAAAGAATATATCAAATCTAAAAAGTACGGAAAAATTGTTTGGAGAGAGGGCCTGTAGGTGGACCTCTGGAAAAATTGTTTGGAGAGAGGGCCTGTAGGTGGACCTCCGGAAAAATTGTTTGGAGAGAGGGCCTGTAGGTGGACCTCCGGAAAAATTGTTTGGAGAGAGGGCCTGTAGGTGGACCTCCGGAAAAATTGTTTGGAGAGAGGGCCTGTAGGTGGACCTCCGGAAAAATTGTTTGGAGAGAGGGCCTGTAGGTGGACCTCCGGAAAAATTGTTTGAAGAAAGGGTCTGTAGGGGGCCCTCCTGAAAAATTGTGGTAAAAGAGTGCCAGTTGGACCTCTAAAAAATTGATTTTTTTTGGTCAGCGTTAAGCAAAGACGACATGGAGGAGGAGGAGGAGTAGAGAAGAGGAATCGGATACATAAGTAATGTTAATCTTTAGCTGCTTTCCCCCGGAGGAGATTTGAATTCCGGTGAAATCCAGGCTTTGTCCATTTTAATAAGCGTCAGCCTGTCAGCGCTGTCAGTTGACAGGCGTGTACGCTTATCGGTTATGACGCCACCAGCTGCACTGAATACCCGCTCTGACAGCACGCTAGCGGCAGGGCAGGCCAGCACCTCCAAGGCGTACAGCACCAGTTCAGGCCACGTGTCCAGCTTTGAAACCCAGTAGTTGTATGGAGCAGAGTGATCGCTACGGACGTTGGTATGGTCAGCTAGGTACTCCCTCACCATCTTTCTGTACAGCTCCCCCCTACTCTGCCTAGACTGGGGACAGGTGACAGTGTCTTGCTGGGGTGACATAAAACTGGCAAAGGCCTTGGAGAGCGTTCCCCTGCCAGTGCTGGACAAGCTGCCTGCTCGCCTCCTCTCCCCCGCTACTTGGCCCACAGAACCATGCCCTCTGCCGCTAGTGGCGTCAGATGGGAAGGATTGTTTCAGCTTGTGCACCAGGGCCTGTTGATATCTATTCACTCTCATACTCCTTTCCTCTGCAGGGATGAGAGTGGAAAGGTTCTGCTTGTACCGTGGGTCCAGGAGAGTGAACACCCAGTAATCGGTGTTTGAAAAAATGCTTCTAACGCGAGGGTCACGGGATAGGCAGCCCAACATGAAGTCTGCCATGTGCACCAGAGTCCCAACACGTAAGAATTCCCTCTCCTCACTGGCCTGACTCTCCATTT
Organism: Rhinella marina; assembly: GCA_900303285.1. Lineage (NCBI taxonomy): Eukaryota > Metazoa > Chordata > Amphibia > Anura > Bufonidae > Rhinella > Rhinella marina. The sequence continues at coordinate 6,357 of ONZH01022174.1, read as the reverse complement.
CCTCCTCCTCCTCCTCCAAGTCCTCCTCTTCAGCCCATACACGCTCAAGAGTTAAGGACTGAGCACTGGTACCCTCTACTGTCTCGCCGACATTCTCCTCCTCTTCCTCCTCATCCTCATCCCCCTCCTCCGATACGCGCTGAGAAACAGACCGGAGGGTGCTCTGGCTATCAAGCGACGTATCTTCCTCCACCGTCTCTTGTGACAAGCGCAAAGCATCTGACTTCATGCTGAGCAGTGAGTTTTTCAACAGGCAAAGCAGCGGGATGGTGAGGCTGATAATGGCGGCATCGCCGCTGACCATCTGTGTTGACTCCTCAAAGTTGCTCAACACCTGGCAAATATCAGACATCCACGTCCACTCCTAATTGTAGACTTGAGGAATCTGAGTGACCTGACTACCAGTTCTGGTGGAAGTTGACATCTGGCAGTCTACAATCGCTCTGCGCTGCTGGTAAACTCTGGATAACATGTTTAATGTCGAATTCCATCTCGTGGGCACGTCGCACAACAGTCGGTGAGCGGGCAGTTGTAGGCGGCGCTGCCCTGAGAGTGGCAGCATCTGTGGTTGACTTGCGGAAATGCGCACAGATGCGGCGCACCTTGGTGAACAAATCAGACAGATTGGGGTATGTCTTCAGGAACCGCTGAACTATGAGATTGAATACGTGGGCCAGGCATGGCACATGTGTCAGTCTGCCGAGTTGCAGAGCCGCCACCAGGTTACGCCCGTTGTCACACACAACCATGCCTGGCTTGAGGTTCAGCGGAGCCAGCCACACATCGGTCTGCACCGTGATGCCCTGTAACAGCTCTTGGGCGGTGTGCCTTTTGTCACCTAAGCTCAGAAGTTTGAGCACCGCCTGCTGGCGCTTACCCATGGCACTGCTGCTGCGCCTAGACCTACCGACTGAAGGCGCCGTGCCCACGGATGGTAATTCGGTGGAGGAGGAGGGGTCGGAGGAGTAGGCATAGTACGTCTGAGAGACCGTGACCGAGGTAGGTCCCGCAATCCTTGGTGTGGGCAGTACATGAGCGGCCCCAGGGTCAGTCTAGGTCCCAGCCTCCACCAAGTTAACCCAATGTGCCGTCAGTGAGATATAGTGTCCTTGCCCGGCAGCACTTGTCCACGTGTCCGTGGTTAGGTGGACCTTCTCAGAAACAGCGTTGGTCAGGGCATGGATGATGTTCTCTGACACGTGCTGGTGTAGGGATGGGACGGCACATCGGGAAAAATAGTGGCGGCTGGGGACCGAATACCGAGGGGCAGCCACCGCCATGAGATTGCGAAAGGCCTCGGTCTCTACCAGCCTATAGGGCAGCATCTCCAGGCTCAGCAATTTGGAGATGTGGACGTTGAGGGCTTGGGCATGTGGGTGGGTGGAACTGTATTTCCTCTTGCGCTCCAGCGTCTGATGTAAAGACAGCTGAACGCTGCGCTGGGACACATTGGTGGACACTGTGGAGGATCGTGGAGGCGAAGGTGTGGTTTTCCAGCGGGAGGCGCTCGTGCCAGGGTCCTGGGCAGGGGATTGACTAGCAGAGGCAGCGAGTGACAAAGGGGAAGGAGCAGTGGTGTGACCCGCAGGAGGTGGTGAACGGCCTTGGTTCCATTGAGTGGGGTGTTTAGCACTCATATGCCTGCGCATGCTGGTGGTGGTTAGGCTAGTAGTGGTGGCACCCCTGCTGATCCTGGTGTGGCACAGGTTGCACACCACAGTCCGTCGGTCATCCTCACTTTCTTTAAAGAACCTCCAGACTTGTGAACATCTAGGCCTCGCCATGGGCTACGTGAAACAGTTGCTGCTGATGCACCAGCTCTGGCCGTGCTTCTCCCTCTGGCCACACCACTGCCTCTTCCAACCTGTTCTGGTGCAGCACTCGCCTCCACCTCAGAAGCACTGTCTTCACTCGGCTTATCAACCCAGCTTGGGTCAGTCACCTCGTCATCCTCCGATTCCTCAGTCTGCTCCCCCTCAGTCTGCTCTCCCCTCGGACTTCCTGCCCTGACAACAACTTCACCACTGTCTGACAACCGTGTCTCCTCATCGTCCGACACCTCTTTACAAACTTCTTTCACTAAGTCAACATTGTCATCATCATCATCATCACCCACAGACTGCGACAGTTGGAAAACTTGGGCATCGGGAACGAGGTCAGCAGCAACCTGAGAAGTGGTTTGTGACTCTGGGAAGGGTCCAGAAAACAGTTCCTGAGAGTATGCCGGATCGCATTCCAAATTTTCCTGGGAGGGGGCAGACTGGGGGGAAGGAGGTTGAGGTGGAGGAGCCAGAGGAGTGCTCCCTTGGGTAACGTGGGTGGACTGCGTGGAAGACTGACTGGTGGACAAATTACTTGAAGCATTGTCCGCAATCCACGACATCAGCTGTTCGCACTGTTGTGGTTTCAACAGTCCTCTACCACGTGTCCCTGTAAGTTGAGACACGAAGCTAGGGAGTGTAGCTCTGCGGCGTTCCCCTGCTCCCTCATCAGCAGGTACTGTCTCACCCTGCCCAGGACCACGGCCTCTGCCCCCTGCAGTAATTGAATGCCCACGCCCTCGTCCTCGACCCTTAGCCCTGGGGTTCAACATTTTCTGTATATAAGTGTATTATATAAAAAAAAAAAAAAATAAATGGGCCTGCTGTACTGAAACCTACAAACTTGTTCAGTCTGGTTAATTAAGTGATGTACAGAATGTGTCAACTGGACAGAAAATACGGATTGTAGTGAGTGGACAGCTGAACTGTGACTCATAGAATGGTTCCACGCAGCTGTGTGAAATGGATTCGTATCACTGAGCTAAAACAACAAAGAAACTTTTTTTTTATATATTTTTCCTTTTTTTTATATTTTTTTTTTAGTTTTGTTTTTTTTGGAACGTGACATGCAGAAACTATCGTAGAGCTAACTCGCACCCTGCTGACGGTGGCTATTTTGACTGCGACCCAGACAAATGTCGCACAGAGATTTTTGTGATCAAGCTATATACGTGAGAGCAAAAGACCTTGTTGGATTAAGTGACGTACAGAAAGTGTCACCTGGACAGAAAATACGGATTGTAGTGAGTGGACAGCTGAACTGTGACACACAGAATGGTTCCACGCAGCTGTGTGAAATGGATTCGTATCACTGAGCTAAAACAACAAAGAAACTATTTTTTTATATTTTTTCTTTTTTTTATAATTTTTTTTTAGTTTTGTTTTTTTTGGAACGTGACGTGCAGAAACTATCGTAGAACTAACTCACACCCTGCTGACGGTGGCTATTTTGACTGCGACCCAGACAAATGTTGCACAGAGATTTTTGTGATCAAGCTATATAAGTGAGAGCAAAAGACCTTGTTGGATTAAGTGACGTACAAAAAGTGTCACCTGGACAGAAAATACGGATTGTAGTGAGTGGACAGCTGAACTGTGACACACAGAATGGTTCCACGCAGCTGTGTGAAATGGATTCGTATCACTGAGCTAAAACAACAAAAAAACTATTTTTTTTATATTTTTCTATTTTTTTATATTTTTTATTTAGTTTTGTTTTTTTTGGAATGTGACGTGCAGAAACTATCGTAGACCTAACTCACACCCTGCTGACGGTGGCTATTTTGACTGCGACCCAGACAAATGTCGCACAGAGATTTTTGTGATCAAGCTATATACGTGAGAGCAAAAGACCTTGTTGGATTAAGTGACGTACAGAAAGTGTCACCTGGACAGAAAATATGGATTGTAGTGAGTGGACAGCTGAACTGTGACACACAGAATGGTTCCACGCAGCTATGTGAAATGGATTCGTATTACTGAGCTAAAACAACAAAGAAACTATTTTTTTTATATTTTTCTTTTTTTATATTTTTTTTTTAGTTTTGTTTTTTTTGGAACGTGACGTGCAGAAACTATCGTAGACCTAACTCGCACCCTGCTGACGGTGGCTATTTTGACTGCGACCCAGACAAATCTCGCACAGAGATTTTTGTGATCAAGCTATATACGTGAGAGCAAAAGACTTTGTTCGATTAAGTGACGTACAGAAAGTGTCACCTGGACAGAAAATACGGATTGTAGTGAGTGGACAGCTGAACTGTGACACACAGAATGGTTCCACGTAGCTGTGTGAAATGGATTCGTATCACTGAGCTAAAACAACAAAGAAACTATTTTTTTTATATTTTTTCTTTTTTTTATAATTTTTTTTTAGTTTTGTTTTTTTTGGAACGTGACGTGCAGAAACTATCGTAGAACTAACTCACACCCTGCTGACGGTGGCTATTTTGACTGCGACCCAGACAAATGTTGCACAGAGATTTTTGTGATCAAGCTATATAAGTGAGAGCAAAAGACCTTGTTGGATTAAGTGACGTACAGAAAGTGTCACCTGGACAGAAAATACGGATTGTAGTGAGTGGACAGCTGAACTGTGACACACAGAATGGTTCCACGCAGCTGTGTGAAATGGATTCGTATCACTGAGCTAAAACAACAAAAAACTATTTTTTTATATTTTTCTTTTTTTTATATTTTTTTTTAGTTTGTTTTTTTTGGAACGTGACGTGCAGAAACTATCGTAGACCTAACTCACACCCTGCTGACGGTGGCTATTTTGACTGCGACCCAGACAAATGTCGCACAGAGATTTTTGTGATCAAGCTATATACGTGAGAGCAAAAGACCTTGTTGGATTAAGTGACGTACAGAAAGTGTCACCTGGACAGAAAATATGGATTGTAGTGAGTGGACAGCTGAACTGTGACACACAGAATGGTTCCACGCAGCTATGTGAAATGGATTCGTATCACTGAGCTAAAACAACAAAGAAACTATTTTTTTTATATTTTTTCTTTTTTTTTATATTTTTTTTTTAGTTTTGTTTTTTTTGGAACGTGACGTGCAGAAACTATCGTAGACCTAACTCACACCCTGCTGACGGTGGCTATTTTGACTGCGACCCAGACAAATCTCGCACAGAGTTTTTTGTGATCAAGCTATATACGTGAGAGCAAAAGACTTTGTTCGATTAAGTGACGTACAGAAAGTGTCACCTGGACAGAAAATACGGATTGTAGTGAGTGGACAGCTGAACTGTGACACACAGAATGGTTCCATGTAGCTATGTGAAATGGATTCGTATCACTGAGCTAAAACAACAAAGAAACTATTTTTTTTATATTTTTTCTTTTTTTATATGTTTTTTTTTAGTTTGTTTTTTTCTGGAACGTGACATGCAGAAACTATCGTAGACCTAACTCTCACCCTGATGACGGTGGCTATTTTGACTGCGACCCAGACAAATGTCGCACAGAGATTTTTGTGATCAAGCTATATACGTGAGAGCAAAAGACCTTGTTGGATTAAGTGACATACAGAAAGTGTCACCTGGACAGAAAATACGGATTGTAGTGCGTGGACAGCTGAACTGTGACACACAGAATGGTTCCACGCAGCTGTGTGAAATGGATTCGTATCACTGAGCTAAAACAACAAACAAACTATTTTTTTTATATTTTTTCTATTTTTATATGTTTTTTTTTTAGTTTGTTTTTTTTTGGAACGTGATGTGCAGAAACTATCGTAGACCTAACTCACACCCTGCTGACGGTGGCTATTTTGACTGCGACCCAGACAAATGTCGCACAGAGATTTTTGTGATCAAGCCATATACGTGAGAGCAAAAGACCTTGTTGGATTAAGTGACGTACAGAAAGTGTCACCTGGACAGAAAATACGGATTGTAGTGAGTGGACAGCTGAACTGTGACACACAGAATGGTTCCACGGAGCTGTGTGAAATGGATTCGTATCACTGAGCTAAAACAACAAAGAAACTATTTTTTTTATATTTTTTCTTTTTTTATATTTTTTTTTTAGTTTTGTTTTTTTTGGAACGTGACGTGCAGAAACTATCGTAGACCTAACTCTCACCCTGCTGACGGTGGCTATTTTGACTGCGACCCAGACAAATGTCGCACAGAGATTTTTGTGATCAAGCTATATACGTGAGAGCAAAAGACCTTGTTGGATTAAGTGACGTACAGAAAGTGTCACCTGGACAGAAAATACGGATTGTAGTGAGTGGACAGCTGAACTGTGACACACAGAATGGTTCCACGCAGCTGTGTGAAATGGATTTGTATCACTGAGATATAACAATAAAAAAAAAGGGTTATATATGGCGATAGCTGCACTACTAGTGCCAGCCAGCCAGCCAAGCCAGGAGACAAAAAAAAATGTCTTGTAGCCCTTAGAAGGGCTGTTGGGTTCTTTTGAGATCACTCCTGCCTAACAAAGAACTAAATGCAGGCCCTAACACTCTCCCTGAAACGCAGCAGCTCTATCCCTAACGACATCCAGACAGCATCTGA
>ONZH01022173.1:0-20231 GCA_900303285.1 Rhinella marina | reverse complement strand
TTGTAGAGCAGCTACTTGGAGTAGTCCTCATGCTTTCTTTAAACATTATAGACTCCGTCTATCGTCTGGGGAAGACCTTTCCTTTGGCAGGAAGGTCTTGCAGGCCGTAGTCCCCCCTAAAATACTCCTGTTTCTAGTCTATTCTCCAGGGGTGCTGTCATATGGCGAAGGGGGAAAACATTAATTACTTTCCGGTAATTTCTTTTCCTTGAGCCTATGACAGCACCCGCAGTATCCCTCCCTTGTTGATTAGATTGTACATAGAGAGATATGGGAATAGTTAGAGTAACCAGATCCCTCTTTGCTCATAAGAGGCTATTATGTGTAAAGTGAATTTTTTGGTGTTTGGATTTGTTAATATTTCATTTAGCTCCTTAGAGTACTTGTGAAAGACTGGAGGTTGTAAGGAGGAGCTACCTTTTATGCAAAACTTTATGGCCGTTTCCTGTCCTGAGGAGTGGGAGGAGTCTCTCCAGGGGTGCTGTCATAGGCTCAAGGAAAAGAAATTACCGGTAAGTAATTAATGTTTTTGTGTTGCCATCTTCTAACTGTCCTATTTTTTTATTTTTCTGGCTATTGTCTTAGGGTCTCATTTTTTGTGGGACGAGATGACGGTTTGATTAGTACCATTTTGGGGTACATAAGCCTTTTTGATCGCCTGCTATTACACTTTTTGTGAGACAAGGTGACCAAAAAATGGCTGTTTTGGAATAGTGAGGGGATATATAATGTGATATTTTTATAGAGCAGGTTGTTACGGACGCGGCGATACCCAATATGTCTACCATTTTTATTTTTGGTGAGTTTTACACATTAGCTGCATTTTTGAGCAGAATTAAATCTTGTTTTTGTGCTGCCATTTTCAGAGAGCCATATTTTTTAAATTTTTTTGGGCGATTGTCTTAGGTAGAGTCAATCAATCAATTTCTGTGTGACGAGATGACGGTTTGATTGGTACCATTTTGGGGTATATACGCTTTTTTGATCGCATGGTATTACACTTTTTGTGAGGCAAGAGGAAAAAATGGCTGTTTTGGCCTAGTTTTTTTAATTTTTTTTTTACAGAATTCACCTGAGGGGCCATCTCATGTAATATTTTATAGAGCAGGTTGTTACGGACGCGGCGATACCCAATATGTCTAACATTTTTATTTTTGGTGAGTTTTCCACATTAGATGCATTTTTGAACAAAATAAAATCTTGTTTTTGTGTTGCCATTTTCTGAGCCATATTTTTTTTTATTTTTTTGGCGATTGTCTTAGGTAGGGTCTCATTTTTTGCGGGACGAGATGATTTGATTGGTACCATTTTGGGGTAAATACGCCTTTTTGATCGCGTTGTATTACACTTTTTGTGGGGGAAGGTGACCAAAAAAATGGATGTTTTGGCACGTTGTATTTTTTTAATTTTTTTTTGTTTACTGTGTTCACCTGGCGGGGTGGATCATGTGATATTTTTATAGTGCTGGTCGATACGGACGCGGCAATACCTAATTTTTTTTTTATTTTTTTTTTTTTCCTTTTTTTTTAACAATTTTTTAAATTTTTTGGGGGGGATTTTTATATACAGTTCTTGGAGCATGTGAAATCCTACTGTTTAGGCTTTGATACAAGTCCCTCACACACAAGCAAATAACAGCATAAAGTATGTGAAATAGCTGGCTTACAAAACAATAGTAGTAGAACAATTTCAAACCAAACTTTCTAGGTTTCATGTCAGTCTAAGTTATGAGCTACAAAGTTAGACTACTTTCACATCTGCATTTTTGCTGGATCCGTCAGGTATCAGCAAAAACACTTCCGTCATGATAATACAACTGGCTGGTTGTATTATCTCTAAAACGGCCAAGACGCATCCATCTTTAAAACCATTGTAAGTCAATGGGGGACGGATCAGTTTTCTTTTGTGTCAGACACTACAATTCTCAGCATGCAAACATGCTCGAATATTCTTCTACCATAGAAGTGAATGGAGCACTCTGGGAGTTGTAGTTTCAGAACACATGGAGGGCCAAAGATTGCTCATTTCTGCCCTAGAGATACATATGGTATGTAATGCCAGTAGTAAAGTAGTAGTAGTTAAAATGAAGTGTATTACTACAATTATTTTTACTTGGCGCATCTTGGCCTGTCATACGGAAAGAAAATGAGAAGGTTGCTGATCCCTGCTGTAGGGCTACAATTTCATTGCATCCTGGGAGATGCAGGTGCTTGATGAGCTACTGCTCACCCACAGAAGGGGAAGAATTTTTTTAGAGAAGTATATATGTGAGTAAAATAAAATAATTTTAGATTTGTGGGATAACATCTTTAAAGGATAACATGCTGACTGCTTGCAGCTACCATTAGAGGATCTTAGGAGCTTGCTGCATAGTGTTACACATTGAACTCAATAATACAACAGTATACAGCCGACTGCTGTTACTCTCCTATGTTTATTTCATCAGAGAAAAAGGAACAGCCTCAGACACCAACAGGCCAATCCCCATTTTCGCTTACATTTGTGACAGTCGGGAGGGCCCCATATACATATCACTGGCTAACACCCCCCTCCCTCCATCATGTTAGGACTCATTTTCTTATTTCTGAAATCTTCAGTCAATACCTAACATTTTCTTTTTCAAGATGATTGTGATGTCAATAGAGGTACTATGCATATATCTACTTCGTGGATTTTCCACCTTCACACACATCAATATTTCATCATTAAGCAGGTTGCAAATTCTAGTGTAAGCAGGGGTGCACCACCAATGATGCCAGGTGAGGTGATCGCCTCAGGCAGCACCAGGTATGAACAAGAGGGGGCAGCAGAAGGGCCATGGGCAATAAGCGCTTTCATTGTGGCAAAGGGATTAGGTTAAGAAATTGGCATTGGGGGGGGGAGCCGTTTCAGTTTTTGCTTTAGGCAGCAGAAAGGCTGGGTGCACCCCTGCACGTAGGGTATGTTCACATGTGGCAGATTTGTTGCAAAATTTGCTGCTGAAATCGGTTCATTTCAATTAGGATGTTTTGGCAGGAAGCATGTGGATTTCTACAAACCTTCAGTTGAATGGAACTGATTTTCAGTTGCAGAAAATTTTCTGCAAGAAAGTTTGCCATGTGTGAGGCCACCCTTAGACTCTTTGTATTGCTTTTCATTGATTTTAACTTTATCGAGTGACAGCTGCAGTGTACAAGATTGCAAACAAGTGAACTTACTGCTGGCGCTCGTTAATATCAATCAAAAGTGCTACACAAAATCTAGGTGAAACCCCAGCCTAAGATGTCTTTCACATGTAAATGAATCAAGGACGGTCTCAATGGACAGCACGCGTAAAATCATGAACCATACACATGCAATCCATGTTTGGTCCGTGGTTTTCACGGATCGTTAGTAGGAGTTGATCTGAAACAAACATTCAGCCTAGCAGGGCAAAGAACAGACACACCAACCAAACGTGGATCCTTCATGGACATCTTCACAGTTGTACCACTGGCCATCTTGTTACAGATGTCATCACAGACATGGTTGTGTGAAAAAGGCCTAAGATGGTAGAATCAGTGCTCGAAAGACGGAAAAAGTTCCAGCACTCACAATAAAATTATGTTGCTTTTTATTTTTCCTTTGCAGCGAATACACTTATGGACATGACCCTTAGCAAACGTTGATGCGTTTCGAACACTCGTTTAGAATCAGTGCTGTAAAAATGTGCCTCACACCGAACATTCTTGGTGCTCAGGTGACACCTGTGTCTGTGCCATCTGACTGCCTTTCTACCATTCGAATTCTGTGGGGTTAGTATAAAGCTAGCTGCCTGAAATCCTGATGAAAAATAATTCAAGCATGAATGACCTCTAAATTGCAATTTTTATTGGACTTTCAAGCTTGCACAAAAACACCTGCTTGCATTTTTTCCATCAAGCACAGTTTTGCTTGTACGCAGGTGTCTGTCAAGACAGCTTGGCTAATTATTTTGACACCTGTAAAAAGGAACAAATCCATCTAACACCCACTGTCTGCCAGTGTATGAATAATGGAACTGTATCATTAAGTACTATACACAACTGAGAACTTGTAGTCTACATAGTTATTTCTGCTTGTCCTTCTGCAATACATAACACTGCTTACCAGAAAAAGGAAGTTTTAATCAAGCCTTTCTTAAAAGTTAAAAAGATTTTTTTTTTCCAAAAATTATTATTTTAAGCCTCACCCTGCTCTTCCTCTGATTGTGGATGTTTCCTTCTTGTCAAAATGCTTGAGTTTCCTTGAACAGTTAACAATTGGAGACTTCTTGCTCTCCGTGATACCGCCAACTGCTTGCCAAGTTATTTGGATTAAGCTCATGCTACAGTGGAACTAATGACAAGGCAATAGTATGGCTGCACCACTGGAGTGAATTTACTCCCAGCAACAAAGTATCTAGTGATTGAGCAGGGTAGTTATTACCATTGTCCTTGATTCAGAAAAATACCATGAAACCATTCAATTTATAAGTAATCTGCAGAAGAAAAAAAATATACCCATAAACATATCTATAACTATATGCAGGGCTATATTAACCACTAGGCACTTCAGGTCCAAAGCCTAGGGCGCCTTCTTTTTGGGGGCACCCCTTTAACCAGGAAAAAAAATATATTGTTTATTATTATTTGTTTTAACCCACACCTTTGTCTTCTACCAGACTTGGTAGTAAAGTCAGCATCTTTTCAGTGGGGAAGGGGGAAGTGGATGCATGGCAGCTGACAATATGAGGATGAGAAACCATAACTTCTCCCTCTCCTCTACTGTACCAAGCACAGCGCTGATTGGTGAAGCAGGGGCTACTGTCCACTGCTCCGTTTATCATAGAGCTGCACACTGTGAAGCTAAGTGAAGCAGCCTGTCAGACCTTCAAAGAGATCTACAGTGGAGTGTAATGGCTGTATTACACCAGATAATGGCTAACGTACGTTTGTAGTAACACTACGCGATCATCTGGCAGTTTCATACTGCTGCCGATTACAAGCAAAATCTCATTTATTGGTCAATCGTGATCTTTCAGCATGCTTAAAGATCCCGATTTGCCGGCAGCAGTTTATGTTGTCTAATCACAATCTGCTCCGGCAAACAGCTAGACAGCATGCGGACGAGCGATGGCACTACCGTGTGAATGGGTCCACATTTATTCCGCAATATTGCGGAATAGATGCGGCCCCATTCACTTCTATTAGAACGGGCAGCCACAACTCCGTCATAAATTATAGAACATGTCCTATTCTTGTCTGCAATGGCGGACAAGAATAGACATTTTGAACGGGGCGCCCGGGCTGCATCCGTGGTATTGTGGATCCGCAATACTACGGCCGTCTAAACGGCCCCTAACAATTGCTACTCCCCATGCTGTGGAGGAGATTGCTGCTTGTAGTAGTAGTGGTCTCCTCCGTTAGCGAGCAGTTGATTGCCACGAAGGAACATTTCCGTCCCGAAAATTACCTTTAGGATCACTAAATGTAATAGAGGCATAAGTAGGGTACACTCAACTGTTTATTGTTCTTCACGTAGGGTGTTTAGATTAGAAAGTGTAAGGAGGGTGCCCACTGCTGTACAGATTAAATTCAGGATCTACAGATAGAATGGGTGTAAGGAGGGTCAGTTCCTTGTCAGTAGACATTTGCAGTGGAGATGATTAATAGCTAGTTCTGGTCTGACATGTTAAAGCTAAGTTGCAAACCAGGTAGCTGCTTAAGGATTTGAAACCAGCAAAATGCTGTTCCATGGAATGGGGGGAAGCAGCTCCTTGGGATGTTTTGCTATTTAGCTTTAACATGATTTCAGACCCAAGTTAGCTATCAATCACCTTCACTGAAATGTTCACTGACCCCTAGATGACACAGAGTTTCTCCTCCTCATACCCAGTCTATATGTAGATCCTGATTTTCTATATAGTAACATAGTTTGTAAGGCTGAAAAAAAAGACACATACATCCAGGTGCATGTGTTATCCTGCAAGTTGTGGTGAGAACAATTAAAGGAGTTGTGCAGCTCTAATATATTGATGTCGTTTCAGGATAGGTCATCAGTATTAGATCAGTGGGGGTCCGACTCCCACCGATCAGCTGTTTGAGGAGACCGTGGTGATTGTGCAAGTGCTGCATCCTCTTCACTGTTCAACTGCACACCTTCTAACTTGTAGTGGTGGTGCAATGTAAATAGAATTAATTTACTTGAAAGGGCCAATCCGTTGTAATTACACTGCACCTCTACTACATGTTAGATGATGTGCAGTTATATGGTGAAGAGGACTCAGCGCTTGCATGAGCGCCATGGTCTCTCAAGATGGTGATCATGTGGGGAGGGTCAGGAGTTGTAAGATGGGTGAAGTTTTGAAAAATTGGATTTGCCAAACTAAGACAATGAATTAGTAATGAATTGCTGTAAATCAAGTATACCTGTACATCACAGTGGCTGAGGGAATGTATGGAGGGGGCTGCTGCAGTGAGCCTGCTCCATCCGTGGTGAGTGCCGGCTATATCATACAGCAGACACACTGCCATAATGACGGGGAATGGTGATCCTACCGAACTCCGATGTCACGATCAACACTGATCGAGGCATCTGTGAGGTAAGACAGAGGGATGCAGCTCCCTCTGCCTTCCGATCGGAGCCCGTGCAGTGAAATTGCAGGGCTCTGATCTGTTACCATGGCAACATGGATGCTTTTGAAGCTTCCCATGGCTGCCATGGTAACCTCCCTGCTGCACTGTGCATGGGGCACAGCTCAGCAAAGAGCATATCAAAATGTGATTCACACTAATAGATCTCTAAGGGGATTAAAAGTCACTGTAAACGTAAAAAAAAAAAAAGTGATCAAAAAGTCGTACATACTGCAAAATGGTACCTATAAAATCTAAATTTCCGCCCCATAAAAAACAAGCCCTCATATAGCTCTGTAGACCAAAATATAAAAAAATTATATCTGTCAGAAAAAATGGTTATGCAAAGATTTTTATTTTTTGAAAAGTAGTAAAAGAAATATATAGATACATTTCGTACCGCCATATTTGTACTGACCCGCAGAATATGGACGATATGTTATTTTTACTGCACATTGAACATCATGATGTAAAAACCTTGTCGGAATAGGTTTGTTTTTGTTTTTTAATCCCGCAAAGATTTTTTTTCTCATTTTCCTATAACGGACATGGTAAATTGAATGGTGTTCTTCAACAGTACAATTTATCGCCCCAAAATAAGTCCTCATATGGCTATATGAATGGAAAATTTTAAAAGTTATGGCTATTGGAACATTAAGAGAAAAAAACGAAAATGCAAAACCAAAAATGGGCCCGGTACTATATGTTCTGAAAACAATACAACCAATGAAGAACTTTCAAAAATGGACTGAGAATAAATATAAAAATGTACACATTAAAATGGTAAATGGCTCTGTTCTGTCAAATGAAGAACTACTGAAAGAACAGAAATTATTTTTTATTACTGTAGACATGAATCCCTTAAAAAATTATTTCCATATTCCAAGTAAAATCAAAAACTATACAAATATATACTATGAATGGGATCGTATTTTGCTTTTAAAATGTATTGGGTTTAAAACCAGATGGGCCGAACATGGTGGATGGATCAAACATGTTAGCAGGATTATTATTATTATTAGTTGTGGGGCACAATATGCAATTTATTGTGGCCTGCAATCTCCTGAAAATGCTCATATTCTATGGGAATTATACAAAGGGACCACATGGGGCTAATAGTTGACCACTATATACATTGTAGTTACCCTTGCATCCTGTAACTACAAATGAAGAGTACCTGGTGGTGCAGCAGCTGACTGGCAGCTGGATCCAACAAACTGATAAACAAGGAGAGAAAAACGGTCATGGGGCATTCCCAGAGTGACAGAAGAAAGCACGCTCCCCCCCAGAACACCCCCCCCATCCTTCTAGTTGTGAGTCCACTTCACCAACCCTAACCGCCTTCCTGCCCTACAGGTGGAAGTCCCTTCTTCCATGTGGTTTTCCTCCTTTTCCACATCATCTAATGCCAATGATATGTCATCAGGAAAATTCAGCTCCTCCTCTCTCTCTCTGCATCTTGCTGATCAGACATGGAGACTCCAAAGGATGATTTGGAAGAAGAAAAGCCAGCAAAGATGAGGATGGTCATTATTAAGACCTGGCTCCTCTAAGGGGTGCATAAAAAAGAATCATTTCCATATTCTACTACAACTACTTTCATTGCCCACTACATGGAAAGGGAGGGTCTGTAGTACCAGCAACTTAGCCAGGTGCACATTGAGCTTCTGCACCATTGGATGAGTGCACGCATACTTTTGCCTTTTCGCAATCACCTCGGTGATCGATTGCTGTCGAAACAAGTTACAAGCAGGAACAGCAGGAGCAATAGATGACATTGAAGTCATTGGGAAGAAACTGCTTCCTTCTGCTGACATTGACTTACTGAGTCTGACACACAGTAAGTCTATGTATAAAATAACAGATTAAGGGCCCATTAACCTCTATGGCCGGCTCGCGATCTTTCCGAGCCGCTGCTTCTCAAGAAAATATAGAACATGTCCTATACTTGTCTGCAACAGCGGACAAGTATAGGCATTTTCAATGGGGAGCCTGGTCATGTGTTCCGCACATTGCGGAACACAGGCCGGGTGGCACCCGTAGTATTGCAGATCCGCATTAATGCAGACCCCCAATACTACAGTCGTGTGAATGGGCCCTAAAAATGAATGTTGCAGCAGTTGAACAAGATGCACGTGGAAATATATTAGACCACCCTTTAATACTGAGGCACTGTAAGTCTATGATCTCCCTGCACTGTCCCTATCCCAAAAAAAACAGTTTTCAGCAACACTGTCGCTTGTCATGTCGCTCTCACTTTGTAACTAGTGCAGCTGCCTTTTTAGGAAAAAAAAAACATTTGTTACCACAAAGCGCAAGGAATTTCAGATCGAATCCCACTTTGGATGCTTTGATTTACTCAACACTATTGGAAACCCAATGATCTGATATTGATGACTTATCCTAAGCTTATCCAGATACTAGCGCTGCACAACCCCTTCAACCTGACAGACTGCATGAAACATGCTCACTTACTGACACAGCGATTTACTGACACACTGGGAGATAAAACCATGTTACACGCAGTAAAAAGAAAAAACAGTAAAATATATCAGATATGCTTCAAAACGGTAATGGCTTAAACAGATAGCAGCCTAGGGTGTCTGTGACTGAAATACACTTACCGACACATGAAGGCTATATTTGAAGGCTATATATACCAGCGGTCAACAACCTTCGGCACTTCAGCTGCTGTGAAACTACAACACCCAGCATGCACACTTGCTTGACTGTTTTTAACTCCCATAGAAGTGAAAGGAGGATTCTGGGAGTTGTAGTTTTAGAACAGCTGGAGTGTCGAAGGTTGCTGATCCCTGTTCTATGCAATAGCGGGAAAAAGTCTGTTGAAGGGTACCTGTCACATTGACTATGGTGTCTGAGCTGCAGGCAGCATGTTATAGAGCAGGAGGAGCTGAGAAAATGTATATATAGTTGTGTGGGAAAATATTCAGTATAACTTAATTTAAATTCCTGCCCATTCTGGGCTTTTTAGTCAAGGAGGCGGTCCTATCAGTGATTGACAGCCATCCCTCTATGACTGTCTATACAGATATAGCTGTCAATAACTGATAGCACTCTATAACATGGTGATAGGTTCCCTTTAAAAACGGCACATTTGTCCATTTTTAACAGTTGTTTTTTTCACTGATCCCTTTCTGAGAAACGGACATTAAAAATAATCCCCATCATGTATTGTCGGTCCATGAAATTGGACAAAATAGAATATATTCTATTTTTTTTTAATAGAAGCACATTCAGGCTTAGTGCCTAGAAAAGTGTGGTCTGTAAATACGGCCCTGATTATGTATGGTATATAATGTAGTCATATAGAAGTTTGTATAGCAAAATCAACATGAGACTATGAGATTCATTGGTAATTGAACCATTCAAAAAAGCAAGTCTAGTCCTCACAATTCAGAAATTCTGACTTGCCATTCTTTTTAAGAAATATCTTTCTGTACATGAATGGAAAAGCTAGGTAGAGCTTTTGTCCGATGAACTGAATTAAAATTTCATGGCTGAGTTCTTTTTAGATGATGCATCGGCTAAAATGACCGTTCATGGTTACATTTATCCTGATGAAGGTTCCTTTTTATTGAAATCGTCCTACCAACTTAATGGTCCATTCACATGTCCGCAACTGTTTTGCTGTTTGCAAATTGCGAATCCGCAAAACACGGACACCGGCCATGTGCGTTCCGCATTTTGCGGACCGCACATGGCCGGCGCTGATAGAAATGTCTTTTCTTGTCTGTGGCTGCGGACAAGAATAGGACATGCTCTATTTTTTTTTTTTTTAAATGAATGGGTCCGCACCCGTTCCGCAAAATTACGGAACGGATACAGACCCATTTTGCGGACGTATGAACGGACCCTTAGACTGTGTATGTGTGTGTGACAGCATTATGTCAGTGTTATCCAACACATTCCAGAACTGTAATGGTTACATAGCATCATAAATCAGTATAATGCTATGCGATTCCGTTCAGTGCCGTGAGTTCAGGACACGACCTGCGATGCGGGAGGCGTGCGTGTGTCACGCTCATCTGCAAGGGGCCTAAGGGGGAAAAAAAATGACAGAATTCCTGCTTTTTGCCACCAAAAAAAAACGGAATAAGTAAGTGATCAAAAAGTGTTATACTCCCTGAAATAATACCAATGAAAACTACAAGCCCTCATACAGCTCCATAGAAAAAAAAATAAAGTTCTGGGTTTTGGAATGCATCGAAGCAAAAATTGTTTAAAATGTATGTATTTGGTATCGCTGACCCAGAGAATAAAGTTATGTGATTTATGCCAAAAAATGAATAAGCTAAATTTATTATATACAAACTCACAGCATTGCTGTTTTTTGGCACCCTCACTTGCCACTTAATCATTAAGTTATGTGTACCACAAAATGGCATCATTAAAAACTTGTCCCGCAAAAAACAAGTCCTCATATGGCTACATAGATCGAAACCGTCAACGGATCAGCCGTTTGAAGAGAAGGCGATGTTCCATGCAAGCGCCACTGCCTGTTCATTACACTGCACTTCGTCTCAGAAGTGCAGTGTAATGACGAGTACTCACTCCATTCACTTGAGACGACTGGTAGTGTAATGATCAGGAAGCGGCGCTTGCATGAAGCGCCACCTTCTCGGCAAAGAGCTGATCGGCAAGGGTGATCTCTGCAACTGCTGTGCTGCCGACAGATGGCCATTAAATGTGTTCCAATAGTATGTTGCATTAGCCCTGACTTTTTAATTTCTGCTAGGAAAAAAAGCACCCTACAGATTATTATGCAATTTCTCCTGATTACAGAAATACCCCATATGTGGTCATAAACTGATATTTGGGGACATGGCAAGGCTCAAAAGGGAAGGAGCACCAACAGGATTTTGGAACATGGATTTTATGGAAATTATATTTTGAGGGATTTTCCAGGATTTTTTTTTATTGATGAACTATCCTCTGTATAGGTCATCAGTATCTGATCGGTTTGGGGTCCTACACCTGGGCCTTCTGCCGATCAGCTGCTTGAGAAGACACAGGAGCTCCTGTGAGCACTGCGGCCTTCTCTCTGCTTTTCCTAGGCCAGTGACATAACGTTCATTGACCACATGGCCTAGGAGCCAAGTGAATGGGGCAGAGCTGAAATACCAGCGCGCGGCCACCAGCTTTCTTTGTGAAATATGATCTATATCGATTAAGCAAGCAAGCACACTGCTATTTTTAAATAGGGTTGTTTATTAAATAATTTTAGGAGAAATATAAAATAAAATTTATGTCTTAACTGGTAAAAGGTGACATAGGTGCAAGATAGGCTCTCTGTGTCTCAGACTATATGTCTCAGACCATTTATAAATAGAATATAGTTGAAAGCCTTCACCTATGCTAAGGGTTCATTGGAACTGAGCTGAAATACCAAGCACAGCCGTTATACAATGTACGGCGCTGTAATTGGTAAGCTTCGAGAACACCAACACCAGAGACCCCCACCGATCAGATATTGATGACCTATCCAGAGGTTAGGTCATCAGTTAAAAAAAATATTGGAAAAATGTTTGAGTCCTGGCTATTTTCAAGCTCTGTCGCGGCTCTCAGGGCTTTGATTCCCTGCTTGCGGGGGACAGAGCTGAGCACTGACGAGGTGGCCGATGCCAGGAGTGACTGCGTATTCACAAGAATATGTGCGTGCTCACTCCTGTGAAACTGGCCGAGGTGCAGACAGTGTTTCTGTGCAACTGTGCGGCCACTTCTATAACCCCTAAAAACGAGCCTGAAATTTGAAGGAGAAGATAAGGTGACAGAGGCATAACTGAAAAATGAACTACATGGAAGAAAGGATCCTAATACTACAGGGAACTGATTAAATGTTGATTACTGAGGTGGGACAACCCCTACAAGCTCTGTGAAGACTGTTTTTATGCAGAATAATCTATCATTTTTATTATAAATGCTCCAAATTGCCATATCTGATCTGAGTTCAGACTCTATGCCACATTTTTCAATGCATTCACACCAAAATATTAATAAAATCTGCTACCCGACCTAAAATTCCTTACATATTTTGTACATGTACAGTGTAACAGCTTACATTAAAAGCATAACTACACTGTATAGTCCTGACCATTGGTTTTGTGCATTCTATTGTATCATCTGATATTCAGTATAAAAGCTGTTTGACCCACGTATAGAACAAACTACTGTCAGAAGAAACACACACAGACAAATCAGCATTAGAGTCACGATTCGTGATCATGTTTAGTGAAAACTTCTGACTAGGTCAAAGATGTTGCTGATTGCCACTCTTGATACACTATACTGAGATACCCCCCTGCTGTTTCTGAAATTGTCTTCGTCAAAAACCCATGAGCCCAGAGATGACAGGCTGTGACTGAAACTGCTCTGATGGTATCAAAGTGCATTAAAGTATCCCAGAAATATACCAGCAATCATCTGCCTTTTACCTTCTTTTTTTCAAATGTCTTTCAGTGTATTAGGCACCCATCTCAAGCACATTCCATAGAGGTGACTTGGAGATTAGGCTTTGGTCTTCGGCCCTGTGCTGTAGATCATCAGATAGAATGTGCAAAATATTTGAAGTTCAGATAAAATGTCTGTATATATACACAGTACAGACCAAAAGTTTGGACACACCTTCTCATTCAAAGAGTTTTCTGTATTTTCATGACTATGAAAATTGTAGATTCACACTGAAGGCATCAAAACTATGAATTAACACATGTGGAATTATATACTTAACAAAAAAGTGTGAAACAACTGAAAATATGTCTTATATTCTAGGTTCTTCAAAGTAGCCACCTTTTGCTTTGATTACTGCTTTTGCACACTCTTGGCATTTTCTTCATGAGCTTCAAGAGGTAGTCACCTGAAATGGTTTTCACTTCACAGGTGTGCCCTGTCAGGTTTAATAAGTAGGATTTCTTGCCTTATAAATGGGGTTGGGACCATGAGTTGTGTTGGGCAGAAGTCAGGTGGATACACAGCTGATAGTCCTACTGAATAGACTGTTAGAATTTGTATTATGGAAAGAAAAAAGCAGCTAAGTAAAGAAAAATGAGTGGCCATCATTACTTTAAGAAATGAAGGTCAGGCAGTCCGAAAAATTGGGAAAACTTTGAAAGTGTCCCCAATTGCAGTCGCAAAAACCATCAAGCGCTACAAAGAAACTGGCTCACATGAGGACCGCCCCAGGAAAGGAAGACCAAGAGTTACCTCTGCTGTGGAGGATAAGTTCATCCGAGTCACCAGCCTCAGAAATCGCAGGTTAACAGCAGCTCAGATCAGGTCAATGCCACACAGAGTTCTAGCAGCAGACACATCTCTACAACAACTGTTAAGAGGAGACTGTGCGCAGCAGGCCTTCATGGTAAAATAGCTGCTAGGAAACCACTGCTAAGGACAGGCAACAAGCAGAAGAAACTTGTTTGGGCTAAAGAACACAAGGAATGGACATTAGACCAGTGGAAATCTGTGCTTTGGTCTGATGAGTCCAAATTTGAGATCTTTGGTTCCAACCACCGTGTCTTTGTGCGACGAAGAAAAGGTGAACGGATGGACTCTAAGCATGGCGGAGGAGGTGTGATGGTGTGGGGGTGCTTTGCTGGTGACACTGTTGGGGATTTATTCAAAATTGAAGGCATACTGAACCAGCATGGTTACCACAGCATCTTGCAGCGGCATGCTATTCCATCCGGTTTGCGTTTAGTTGGACCATCATTTATTTATCAACAGGACAATGACCCCAAACACACCTCCAGGCTGTGTAAGGGCTATTTGACCAAGAAGGAGAGTGATGGGGTGTTACGCCAGATGACCTGGCCTCCACAGTCACCAGACCTGAACCCAATCGAGATGGTTTGGGGTGAGTTGGACTGCAGAGTGAAGGCAAAAGGGCCAACAAGTGCTAAGCATCTCTGGGAACTCCTTCAAGACTGTTGGAATACCATTTCAGTTGACTACCTCTTGAAGCTCATCTAGAGAATGCCAAGAGTGTGCAAAGCAGTAATCAAAGCAAAAGGTGGCAACTTTGAAGAACATAGAATACAAGACATATTTTTAGTTGTTTCACACTTTTTTGTTAAGTATATAATTCCACATGTGTTAATTCATAGTTTTGATGCCTTCAGTGTGAATCTACAATTTTCATAGTCATGAAAATACAGAAAACTCTTTGAATGAGAAAGTGTGTCCAAACTTTTGGTCTGTACTGTATGACCTCTGCAACCAGAGATTGGGAAGTGAGTGGCGATCAGTAAGATATCACTGTTTTTATTATTTTATGACATTCTGAGCAGTTTTAAAAACATAAATTGCAGAACGAAGGGGTCAAAGTCAGAGGTGTAACCTGGATCTCCTGGTCCCTGATGCAAAATCTGTAAGAGGCAAACATCTACCATGTTCCATTTATTAATACTGGTTTCTTTTTAAGTGACAGAGGGAGAGTGTGCAGTTAATTTAGCAGTATTCAGGAGAAATACTAATTTAGCAGTATTCAGGAGAAGAAAAAAAAGTGAACAGCTCAAATTAATGGAGATTAGCATGTGTTCTGCCCATGACTACTTTTTTTTAAAAGTGTTTTTTTAGAAAGCAAGCTCATTTTGAATTGATTCTATGTAGGGACACAGAAGGGATTTCCTTTCAAAATTCCCTGCTCACCCAATCAACTCCTCCTCCTTCTCTTTCTCCTATAGGCTGAAGGGCAGAGAAGAGCAAGTGTTCATGGGATTTGTAGTCCCCTTCACCTGAGAAGAATCAGCACTAATGTCTGCAGGTGTGAGTCCCTGCCTGGAATATACTGCAGACACATCCACTTTGCTTTCATTTCAGGGGTTACATGAGTAAATGTATTATTTATTTCAACATCCTGTAAATATATTATGTGAGATGAACAACCATTGCATTATCATTTTTATTAGATGTTTCACTAAGGAAGAGCGTTTAAACGTGGAAGGTGAATCCATAGAACGTCATGCCTCTCAGTGCCGGAATATTCTGCAGGTTATACATGCCTCTCAGAACTTCTGATGGACACTATTGAAGTCAATAGTCTTTTATCTTAAGAATGCTGAATAATAAACGGCATGTCTTCTATTCATAAAGGTGAGGGATTTTATCTTTGAATGCATTATTCAGTTTACCCATTGGATTAAAACAACGTAAAATCTTAGGCATAACTACTGTTGTAACATTTGCTATGGGGCCTAAAAATTCATAACCTATTGTTATCTAGTGCTACTTGTGGATTCTTTATTTTGCAGAAGATCTAATATATTGTACATTATATGCACCTCTTAACAGGAGTTTGTCACCTCCAATATTTGTTTGAAAGTAAGCATACTACCATGAAGAGGAGGTGCCCCAAAACATAGCCATAACTTTTTTTGTGATAATCTGATCTTCTAATGCAAATACGTTTTTTGTTGCCCTGTTGGCAGTACCGCTCAGTGCACCTGGTGTCACCTACATCATCAGTACCAGCTCTGAAATCTCATGGACTGTCAATCAAACGAGAGGGGATGCTCTGTGTAGCATTGATGGCAGAGTGATGTGCACCAAATGTGGCGGCCCTGCCCACAGTGCACTGAAAACCTTATTTGCATGGAAGCTAACCGCATGCCCAGTGACGCTTTTGAAGCTGTTTCCCTTCAGAGTATCGGTATCGTGCAGGCGCAGGCAGTCAGCGGTACTGCGCCTGCATGAGATTTCGGCAGAGCATGGAAGGCATCTCTGGGATTGGTAAAGAGCTGTGTGACGTAGCAGGGGGGGGCGGTGGCCAACAGTGCTCGTGTGGGCGGTTACTTCTGCTCTGAAGAGGCGTGCTTGGGATCTGTAAGAAGGCAGGCTGGGCACTGGAGGGGGGGCGTTACTGGGCTCCCTAGATTGATATTAACGCTCCTCTGGGCACCTTGTTGAAAAATTTGCATAACACAAAAAGTGGAATAAAAAGAAAACAAAAGCATCAAACAAAGAATGAAGACTAAACCAGGACACAAGGTATTTTATTGGACATGGCAATATTTATACTTTCATACAGTAAAATCATGTGACAGATTTCCTTACTTTCCTTTCCATACTTACTGTATTTTATGGCCTATAAGAGCACTTTTTAGCAAGAAAGCAAGAAAATATACTGTTAAAAATGGCATACATCTCATAGTCTGTAGTTACGGTGGTCCAGCAGAGCTCTTAATGGAAGCAGACCATGCAGCTGCTATGGGGCCCATAAGAGTAAGGGGCTTGGTTGTGGCAAGCTAGCTGTGCACAGGAGAAGATACCAGCTGGAGAAGGACCTAAGTGATCTCAACATCATGTAACTAGTGCAGGAAGAGATAGAGCTCAGCAGTGCAGAGAAGAATCAATGTCACAATGTGAGGAGACGGCGCTCCTGTGCTGTGTATGGGAGGGGAGGTTAGTGATATTTCTTCCTCTATGAGTTGTAATGTCTTGTGATAGCCCATAAAAACATCCTAGGAATGCTGTGAGTTGTAGTTCTCTCCTATTATAGCCCTCCCCATGTAATGTCTACCGATGCCCTATAAGCCTGGACATGCTGAGAGTTTAATTTGTTTCCTGTTATGTCCTTTTCCATATAACGTTCACTGATGCCCTATAGTTGTAGTTCTCTTTTATTATATCCATCCCCATGTAATGCCCTAAAATAACACAAGGACATTTATATAGCACCCTAATGTAGAAATGGAAGGATCCAGTGCACGCCTGGGTGGGAGCTGACTCCAAGTCAACTCCCCATAAGTAATCCAATTAACCCTTTCAGTACCGGAGGTTTTTTCGGTTATGCATTTTCGTTTTGCGCTCCCTGCCTTCAAACAGCCATAACTGTTTTATTTTTCTGTTCACATAGCTGTATGAGGGCTTGTTTTTTGCGGGACAAGTTGTACTTTCCAACGCCACCATTTAATATTGCATATGGTGTAGTGGGAAGCGGGAAAAAAATTCCAAATCAGGTGAAATTGCAAAAAACAAACGCTATTCCGCTACAGTTCTACGGGTTTCTTATTTACAGCGTTCTATGTTCATTAAAACTGACCAGTTACTTTCATTCTACTGGTCAGTACGAATATGTATAGTTTTTCCTGCGTTTTGATAGTGATAAAATAATTAGAAAGTTGCCCTTTTTTATTTTTGTCATATCTTGACCCCTATAACTACTTGGTATTTATGTGTACGGAGCTGTATGGGGGCTCATTTTTTGCAGGGCGATCTGAAGTTTTTATTGATACCTTTCTGGGGTGTGTATGACTTTTTGATCACTTTTTATTTAATTTTTTTTAGAAAAAAAAAGCGACAAAAAACAGCAAATCGCCATTTGGACGCTTTTTTCCGCCACACAATTCGCATTGGAATTTTTTTTATATTTTAAAAGTACGGGCGTTTTCGGTCACGGTGATACCCATGATGTCTATATTTATTGTTATTTAGGTATTTATTTTTTAATTATACGGAAAGGGGGTGATTTGAACTTTTATATATTTTTTATTTTTTATATATTTTTTTTAACTTTTTTTAATTTTTTGTGATTATTTTAAAGCTCAAATATAAGCTGATATATTGTGTTTTGTTTTTTTTTCTTTATGAGCAATCAGGGATTTACTAGTTTGAGATAAATCCAAGAATTGCTCAATTCTTATCCTGGCCTGCCATCTAGTGGCCAAAATAAGAATTGCACTTTGAAAGCTGTAAACCTCATCAGCGAGGTTTACAGCTTTCAGATCGTGTACAGACACCCCGATTGGCCACACGGGGTGTCTGTACACCACCCGGAAGCGTACGCTTCCGGGTACAGACGCAACTAGATGCCGTGATCATGTGTGATCAAGGCATCTAAAGGCCCAGCAAGACGCCGCCGATCGGGTAAGTAGCGGCAAGTCTCTGCTGTTAGAAACAGCAGAGACTTGCCGGCCATGACGCCCGCTGCACTTGCGAGCGGGCGCCATGTGCCCGCATCGCCCCAGTGCCGTACATGTACGGCGCTGGGAGTCTAAGGGTAATGAAGAGGGCAAGCACTCATAGTTACAAAATAAACAGTGAAGAGCCTTTATTTCATGTTCTTTCCAGCAGATGCGATATTTTAGCTGTACATCAGCCGTTTTCAAGCAAGCATACACACAAAAAAAAACAGTTTAACTAGCCATCAAAAGTGATGTCATAATTCTGACACAGGAAGTAAACTCGAGGTCATAAAAACAACAATACACTGTAGTCTTAAAGATATATATATCCCACAACACATACAATATATAAAGTAAACTGAACTTCTTGTGTTCTCTCCATCTAGCACCATAGGCAGGACACCTTCTGTCTCTGTGTGATGTTTGACACAGATCTTTTGTTCACCCTCTATATTCAGTCTCTCATCTGCCTTTTTCGCCTGCACCTTAAAGAGGACCTTTCACGAATTTGAAAAAATGAAACTGCACTATGTACCTGATAGTGCGTCCGACACTGATGCGAGCAGCGTTGTTTTTTTTCCAAATGGTCCCCCGGTGGCTTCACACGGGCCCCCCGTTCTTCTGCCGGGCTTTATGCTAATTAGCAAGCATCGGAACAGGGAGGAGGAGACTCCCTGTTCCTCAATGGACGTTGCTTCTGCCCTGCTGTTAACGCTGTCCAATCAGAGCGGACCACTCACAGCAGGGCCAAAGGACGCATCCGACATCAGGTACATAGTGCAGTTTCATTTTTTCAAAGTCGTGAAAGGTCCTCTTTAAAAACATCTCTAGAATCCGCCACTTTCTCACTATGGTAACAACAAAATCTCTCATTGGTGCCCTGATCCATTCCCGTCTCGATTACTGTAATTCACTAATTATTGGCCTCCCTCTCACCAGACTCTCCCCTCTCCAAACTATCCTTAATGCAGCAGCCAGGGTCACCTATCTGTCCAACCGCTACTCTGATGCCTCCGCCCTGTGCCAGTCACTGCACTGGTTGCCCATACAGTATAGAATCCAATTTAAACTGCTTGTTTGCACCCACAAAGCTCTCCACAGTGCTGAACCCCCCCCCCTCCCAGATCTCTTTCCTCATCCGTACCACCCAACCCATGCTACACTCTGCAAACGACTTCCATCATAATCCAAACCTCTCATTCCTGGCTCCAAGACTTCTCCCGAGCTGCACCGGTTCTCTGGAATGCCCTACCCCGAGAAATTAGGTTAAACCACAATATACAAAGTTTTAGGTGCTCCCTAAAACACATGTTTTTAGGTTGGCCTATCACATCCACTGATCTAACTCATCTCCATAGATAGCCCATTTATCATTCCCTGAACCTGAAGCTCCACCAAACGCTCCACCGCACCCACAAGCACTACAGAGATTGGCTGGTGACTGGCTCATGCAGTTTTATATCTACTCCCCTATTTTTCCAAGATGGCCGGACCATTGTACAAAACAAGCACTGTAAACCTTTTGTGTCACCCCTATCTCCTCATAGATTGTAAGCTTTTGCAAGCAGGACCCTCATTCCTCTTGTTCTAACTATTGACTTATCTATTGGTATGTTATTTATGACTCTGTACTTGAACCCCAGTAGCAGATTGATATATAGCTTTATTTAAAAAAAAAAGATTCAGTATAAGGGCTCATGCA